>JASUUH010000124.1:7500-35000 GCA_030449925.1 Citropsis articulata | reverse complement strand
CGATTGCTTGTTCTTGTTGCTCTGATGTCGTTCTTCGTTGCTCTGAAACTTGATCGCTCTGATCTTACTGATGTTTTTAGTTCTTCACGAATTGAATTTTTGGTGGATTTTCATATTTTTCTTGGAGCTCCCTGCGGTGGAATGGCCTCGGCCATGGTGGTGGCCATCCGGCTACCATTGGAATTCCCACCACTCCGTCATTTGCTCAAATGGCGTCAAACCGCCCGTCGCTCAACCACCGCAAGTCTTTGTGGATGTCACTCGGGTCTCAAAGCTCCGATCAGCCATGCCTTGACAATCTTCCATGTATAAAGCGAACGGTATATTCTTGAGGAAGAAATCAACATAATGGCGCCATTCAAGCTCTCCTTGGTGGGTAAGTTCTCTTTCGGCGTCCTCACTGTGATATTATCCATAAATTTTTGTGGCATTAGTCAGTAATTGAAATCTCTTTGTTGGACTCTATCCCGATTCACTTGGAAGAGGACTACAGAATATGGCTTGTCGATCTTGGTGATGGTAGAGCTATCGTGTTTTCAAATGGTCACAACATTCCACGGTCGAAGAGTGCCAATTGTTCTGTTTGGATATCTTTACGTTTTTGGGTTCACTATATCGGCAAACAGGCTTTGTGATAAACTACCGGCAAACCTCTCCGAATTGATCATGCCCGCCTCTGTCGGTGAGCCTCTTGTTGCTAGAGTGTTAATTGAATATGGCGTTTAGGCCATGAGCGTTTATGGATTGGGGAAAAGACAACCACGGCAATATGTCATCTTGAAAAAATGCCTCGTTATTACTGCAAACATCTGAGCCCTCCGGCACTGCTATCGATGGGGTTGCGGAATACCGTGATCGATTAAACAATGTTGTTGATAATGTTGAGGTAACAAGTCCAAGATAAGATTCTGATTGGGCGATATGACGAGCGGTGACAAATGAAGCGACAAATCAAAGTGGTCATGATGGTACCACCCATGCGAAAACTGGTGAAGCAAACAAAGTCGCACTAGGCGACATGTTATCGGTTTGATCCTCACGGTGTTGCTACAGTTCCTCCTCCAACCATTGCCACTTTACCTTCAGTTGAGAGTGGTCCTCCTGAGCTCACATGCAGCGATCTCGTTCCTGTGGCGGACAAGACTGATATTGGGCTTGATATACCTGTTTACTGCTGCGATCACTGGCCACTTACGCACCGATTCTCTTGGGCCTTTGAGCTGTGATCTCGTTCCTTATGTGGGAATGACGGTGGTGGATAGTTTTAAATGGTGCTCTGCTTGGGATCCATCTGGGTTTTGAGGAAGATTATTCATGATTCATCTTGGCGGTGCCGCCATGATTCCATTCGGATATTCCATCTGAAGTTATGGCAATCGATCGCCATGATGATGCTGCTTTGATCAACGCGTGACTTTCGGTGTCTCACCCGGACAATTAGCGAGTGGAAAGAGTCATCGGATCGAAGATTACGATAACTCCAGGTGAATTTTGGCAATGATCGTTTGTGGTCGGACTCAGATTATGGATGATCTTGTTATCGAAAATTAGTGACCAAAGATTTATTACCTACGGAGGGTTTCTGAAGTTACTCCTCGGAAGGGTTTCAAGATTAATCGTAGGCGTCATTTTGATTTTCTTATCTTTTGTTTGCATTTTCCTTCATTGTTGCTTTGCTCGGGTTTGGTCATGCTTTATTTGTATTTATTTTCATTTTATCTGGTGGGGTTAACCCGTCTTGGTGGTTTAAATAAAAAAAAAAACCTCCTAAAACCTAAACTGAGCCTAGCCTGAGCCCTAAACCTAAACCCCCTAGCCTGAGCCTGCCCCCTGGGCCACCCTGAGCCACAAACCCTCCTGCCTAGCCTGGGCCCTGGGCCTGGGCCACTGAGCCTGGGCCTGGGCCTGAGCCTGGGCCTGGGCCTGGGCCTGGGCCACAGGCCCTGGGCCTGGGCCTGAGCCTGGGCCACAGGCCTGGGCCACTGGGCCTGGCCTGGGCCTGGGCCTGGGCCCTGGGCCTGGGCCTGGGCCTGGGCCTGGACTGGGCCACTGGGCCTGGGCCTGGGCCTGGGCCCTGGGCCTGGGCCTGGGCCACTGGCCTGGGCCACTGAGCCACAGGCCTGGGCCTGGGCCTGAGCCTGGGCCTGAGCCTGGGCCTGGGCCTGAGCCTGGGCCCTGGGCCTGGGCCTGAGCCACAGGCCTGGGCCTGGGCCTGGGCCTGGGCCTGGGCCTGGGCCTGGGCCCTGGGCCTGGGCCTGGGCCTGGGCCTGGGCCCTGGGCCTGGGCCTGGGCCTGGGCCTGGGCCCTGGGCCACAGGCCTGGGCCTGGGCCCTGGGCCTGGGCCTGGGCCTGAGCCTGAGCCTGGGCCTGGGCCTGGGCCTGGGCCTGGGCCACAGGCCTGGGCCTGGGCCTGACCTGGGCCACAGGCCTGGGCCTGAGCCTGGGCCTGGGCCTGCCTGGGCCTGGGCCTGGGCCTGGGCCTGAGCCCTGGGCCTGGGCCTGGGCCCTGACACTGACGCAGGCCTGGGCCACAGGGCCTGACCTGACACACTGGCCTGAGCCTGGGCCTGGGCCCTGGGCCTGCCCTGGGCCTGGCCTGGGCCTGAGCCTGGGCCCTGGGCCTGGGCCTGGGCCCTGGGCCTGGGCCTGAGCCCTGGGCCTGGGCCTGGGCCTGGGCCCTGGGCCTGGGCCTGGTACAGGCCCTGGGCCTGGGCCTGGGCCTGGGCCTGGGCCTGGAGCCTGGGCCCTGGGCCTGGGCCTGGGCCTGGGCCTGGGCCAGGCCTGGGCCTGGGCCCTCAGGGACTGAGCCTGAGCCTGAGCCACCCTGGGCCCTGCCCTGGGCCTGAGCCCTGGGCCGCTACAAGGCCTGGGCCTGGGCCTGGGCCACTGAGCCTGGGCCTGAGCCTGGGCCTAGGCCACAGGCCTGAGCCTGAGCCTGGGCCCTGGGCCCCAGCCTGGGCCTGGGCCTGGGCCTGGGCCCAGGCCTGGGCCTGACCCTGGGCCACAGGCCTGGGCCATGACCTGAGCCTGAGCCTGAGCCCTGGGCCTGGGCCACAAGCCACAGGCCTGGGCCTGAGCCTGAGCCACAGGCCTGGGCCGAGCCTGGGCCACCCTGAAACAAACCTGGCCTAACCACAGGCCAGCAAACCCCAAACCCCAGACCCAGACCCCAGCCCCCCAGGCCACAACCCCTAGCCCTGAGCCACCTGCCTAACCCTCCTAAACCCCGACCCCGCCTTGGGGTTTAGGGTTTTGGGGTTAGTTTGGGTTAGGGTTTAGGGTTAGGGTTAGGGGTTTAGGGTTTAGTTTGGGGTTACTGGGTTGGAATTAGTTGGGGTTGGATTAGGGTTTAAATTTAAATTTAGGGTGAGTTAGGTTTAAAGGACTGGGGTTTAATTTAGGTTAGGGTTAGGGTTGTTTAAGTTAAAGGGTTAGGTTAAATTTAGAGACTAGGGTTTAAAATTTGGGTAAGGTTTAGGGTTTAGGAGGGGTTAGGGTTTGGGTTTAGGGTAAATTAGACTGTTAGGGTTTAGGACTAGGGTTGGGAATTTAAACTGAGACTGGGTTTAAATAGGTTAGGGTTTAGGGTTAGGGTTTAGGGTTGGGTTGAGACTGAGTTGGTTTAGGACAGGGTTTAGGGAGTTTTATTTAAAACCACCGATGCGGTGGGGGTTAAGCGACCCTGTAGATAAAATGAAAATAAAATACAAATCTTGGAGGCATGGACGAACCTCAGGAAAGCACAACGAAGGAAGGAAAATGCAAACTACTATAAAGATAAGAAAATCAAGCAGGCGTACGATTAAGCGAGCAGCAGTGACAAATGAAGCGACAAATCAAAGTGCTCATGATGTTAGTACCACGCGTAGCTGGTGAGCGGCAACAAAGTCACCACTCTTGAGCGACCGTATTATCGGTTTTGATCCTCACGGTGTTCAGTTCCTCCTCACCATTGCCACTTTACCCCGGTTGAGTGCTCCTCCCGAGCTCACATGCAGCGATCTCGTTGTTATAGCGGACAAGACTGATAGTGGGCTTGGTATACCTGCTTTGCTCTGCGATCACTGGCCACTCTTGCACGCCCGATTCTCTTGGGCCTTTGGCGGCGATCTAGTTCACTTATGTGGGAATGACGGTGGATCTAGTTTCGTGGTGCTCAGGGATCCTCGGTTTGAGGAAGATTATTCCAGCGATTCATCTTGGCGGCCCTTGCGTGATTCCATTCAGGATATTCCATCTACAGAAGTTATGGCAATCGATGCGCATGATGATGCTGCTGCGATCTCGACACCTGCGACTTTGGGTATCTCACTGCCGGACAATTGGCCGAGTGGAAAGAGTCATCGGATCGAAGATTCTGATAACTCAGGTGATGAATTTTGTGGCAATGATCGTTTGGATTGACTCGAGATTATGGATGATCTTTGTTGTCGAAAATTAGGCGCAATTTATTACTTCTACAGAGGGTTTTACCGAAGTTACTCCTCGGAAGGGTTTCAAGATTAATCGTAGACGTCGGCGTTTTTGATTTTCTTATCTTTATAGTAGTTTGCATTTTCCTTGCTTTGCTGGAGGTTTGGTCGTACCCCTGTATTTTATCTGGGTTTTCTGGCTTGCTGTGGTTTAAATAAAACCTGGCCTAGCCAAACCACTGGGCCCTGAGCCACAACCTGACCACTGGGCCTGACTAGGCCACAAACCTGAGCCTGGGCCAAACCCTGGGCCTGCCACAGGCCTGGGCCTGGGCCTAACCTGAGCCTGGGCCTGAGCCTGGGCCCAGGCCCTAGGCCAGGCCACTGAGCCTGGGCCACTGAGCCCTGGGCCTGGGCCTGGGCCTGGGCCTGGGCCTGGGCCTGAGCCTGGGCCCTGGGCCTGGGCCAGGCCACAGGCCTGGGCCTGAGCCTGGGCCCTGGGCCTGCTGGGCCCTAGCCTGAGCCCTGGGCCTGAGCCTGAGCCACAAACCTAAACCCCTGAAACCCTAAACCTAGCCTACAAAACCCTAAACCCCTAAACCCTAAACCCTAAACCTAAACCTAAACCCTAAACTAAACCCTAAACCACAAACCTAAACCCAAACCACAAACCCCTAAACCTGAAACACTAAACCCTAAGGGTTTGGGGTTTAAATTTAGAAGTTAAAGAGTTAGAACTAGAGGTTGAGGTTTGGGTGTTAGAGGTTTGGGGTTGAGTTAGGGTTTAGTAGGGTTTAGGGTTTAGAGGTGTTTAAACTGAGTTGGGTTTAGGGTTAGGTTTAGGTTTCAAGTTTAGGGTTTAAGTTAAAGTTTAGGGTTTAGGTTTAAGTTAGGGAAATTTAAAATTAGGTTTAAGGGTTTAGGGTTAAGACTAGGGTTTGTTAGAGACTAATTAGGGTTTAAAGTTAAAATTTAAGGGTTTAGATTTAAGACTTAATTTAAATTTAGGGTTTAAGTTAGGGTTTAGGGGGTTAAATTTAAAATTTGGGAGGGTTAGGGTTTAGGGTTTAGGGTTTAGGGTTGTTTAAGGTTTAGGGTTTAGTTTAGGGTTTAGGGTTTAGGTTTAGGGTTTGGGTTTAGGTTAGGGTTTAGGGTTCAGGGTTTAGGGTTTAGGGTTTAGGGTTTAGGGTTTGGGGTTTAGGTTTAGGGTTTAGGGTTTGGTTTAGGGTTTAGGGTTTAGGGTTTAGGGTTTAGAGTTTTAGGGTTTAGGGTTTAGGGTTTAGGGTTTAGGGTTTTGCGGTTAGGGTTGGGGTTTTAGGGTTAGGGCTTGGGGTTTAGGGTTTAGGGTTTAGGGTTTGGGGTTAGGGGTTGGGGTTGGGGTTAGGGGTTTAGGGTTTAGGTTTTAGGGTTGAGGTTAGGGTTTAGGGTTTAGGGTTTAGGGTTTGGGGTTGGGGGTTTAGGGTTTAGGGTTTAGGGTTTAGGGTTTAGGGTTTAGGGTTTAGGGTTTAGGGTTTAGGGTTTAGGGTTTAGGGTTTAGGGTTTAGGGTTTAGGGTTTAGGGTTTAGGGGTTTAGGGTTTAGGGTTTAGGGTTTAGGGGTTTAGGGTTTAGGGGTTTAGGGTTTAGGGGTTTAGGGTTTAGGGTTTAGGGTTTAGGGTTTAGGGTTTAGGGTTTAGGGTTTAGGGTTTAGGGTTTAGGGTTTAGTGTTTAGGGGTTAGGGTTTAGGGTTTTAGGGTTTGGGTTTTAGGGTTTAGGGTTTAGGGTTTGGGTTTAGGGTTTAGGGTTTTAGGGTTTTGGGTTTAGGGTTTAGGGTTTTAGGGTTTTGGGTTTTAGGGTTTAGGGTTTTAGGGTTTAGGGTTTAGGGTTTAGGGTTTAGGGTTTAGGGTTTAGGGTTTAGGGTTTTAGGGTTTTAGGGTTTAGGGTTTAGGGTTTTAGGGTTTAGGGTTTAGGGTTTAGTGTTTAGGGTTTAGGGTTTAGGGTTTAGGGTTTAGGGTTTAGGGTTTAGGGTTTAGGGTTTAGGGTTTAGGGTTTAGGGTTTAGGGTTTAGGGTTTAGGGTTTAGGGTTTAGGGTTTAGGGTTTAGGGTTTAGGGGTTTAGGGTTTAGGGTTTAGGGTTTAGGGTTTAGGGTTTAGGGTTTAGGGTTTAGGGTTTAGGGTTTAGGGTTTAGGGTTTTGGGTTTAGGGTTTAGGGTTTAGGGTTTAGGGTTTTAGGGTTTAGGGTTTTGGGTTTAGGGTTTTAGGGTTTAGGGTTTAGGGTTTTAGGGTTTTAGGGTTTTAGGGTTTAGGGTTTAGGGTTTAGGGTTTAGGGTTTAGGGTTTAGGGTTTAGGGTTTAGGGTTTAGGGTTTAGGGTTTAGGGTTTTTTTTTTATTTAAAACCACCGGTACGGTGGAGGGTTAGGCAAGACCCCTACCTGTAGATAAAATGAAAATAAAATACAAATCTTTGGAGGGCATGGACCCGAACCTCAGGAAGCTGACAAAGGAAGGAAAATGCAAACTACATAAAGATAAGAAAATCAAAAAGCATGCGTCTACGATTAATCTTGAAACCCTTGAGGGTAACCCGGTAAAACCCTCTGTAATAAATCTTTGGCCATGATTTTTCGATATGACGTCATCCGTAATCTACGATGCATTGCCAAAGCGATCATTGCCCTGAAATTCATCTTTAGATTCTTGTAATCTTGATCAGGTGACTCTTTCGATTACGGCTTTTGAATTATGCAGTGCAGGAGATACCTCAGGAAAGTAGTGCATTGGGTGTTGAGACTGCAAAGTAGAGCATCATCATGTGAAGCAGATTGGATTGCCATAACCAGATGGAATATACGGAATGGAATCGCGAAGTGGCGATGCCAGATGAGCTGAATAATCTTCGCTTGAAGGTATGGATCGGCGAGGGCACCGCGAAAACTAGATCCACACTTTGTCATTCCTGCATAAGGAACGAGATCGCTCGAGGCCTAAGAGAATCAGAAGGTGCGAGTAGTGGCCCACGGGATCGATGCGAGAAGCGGTATATCGAGCCCGATATCGGTCTTGTCATACGAAAGCGAGATCGCTGCATGTGAGCTCAGGAGGAGCACTCTCAACTGAAGGTAAAGTGGCAATGGTCGGAGGAGGAACTGTAGCAACACCAGGAGGATCAAAACTGATAACATGTGTCGCTTCAGTAGTGGTGACTTTGTTTGTTGCTTCACTAGTTTCTGCATGGGTGGTACTAACATCATGAGCACTTTGATTTGTCGCTTCATTTTATCCTTTGCGTTACTGCTACATTATCGACTTTCGAGCGTCTTGAGTCTTAACAGATTCCTTGGACTTGTTACCCTCAACATTATCAACAACATTGTGCTTAATTGGATCGGCACGAGCTGTATTCCGCAACTCGGGTTTACTGATGTAGCAGGTGTCGTCGGAGTGGCCCAGATGCTTGCAGGTTGCACAATAACGAGGCATTTTTTCGAAGATGACATATTGCCAGAAGCCAGTGTCTTTTTCCCCAATCCATAAACGCTTCAATAAGGGCCTAGAAACGTCATATTCAATTAACACTCTAGCAGTGAGCTCTTGGCGGGCGGTGGCATGATCAAGCGACTCTTGAGTGTGGAATGTTGTGGACCATTTGAAAACACGCATAGCTCTACCATCAATAAACCAAGATTGACGAAGCCATATTCTTGTGTAGTCCTCTTCCAAGTGAAGTTGAATCAAGATGTGGCGAGAGTCCATTACAGTGATGCCGCAACTTTGATTCAATTCTCCGGTAATTTTTCCGGCGAGTTAACGTTCACCACCCACTCCAACACATTGGTCTTTCAATTCCCTTCGATTTGATATGTTGTTTGGAAAATTAAAATGCGTTTGGGCTTCGAAACATTGATTTGAATTCGGATCACTATTCATGCTACAGTACCCCCGATTACGCACCTCACATTTCCGGCCAGTTTTCCGGCAAGTAAGCATACACCTTCCACTTAAACACACTCACGTTTCATTGATCTATATTTCTGTGTGTTAGTTGGTGATTGTTGTGTTGATTTGGGTGCCGAATCAAGCTTTGAAGTTTCGGTTCACTATTTATAAATAGTGCCGATCACTAAATCTTAGATCTGGCCATATTTCCGGCGAGTGATCTCGCACCACCCCCACCAAATTGTTCCTCTCTTACCGATCTATGTTTCCCTACCCTCCGTGAGAGATTTCATGGTGATTTGAAGTCTGTAGGCTCATTTGAATTTTCGGATTACTATTTATCTACAGTGCTTGTTCTTCGTTGCTTTCTGATTATCGTTCTTAGTTGCTTCTGAAACTTGATCGCTTCTGATGTCTGTTTATTCTGATGTTTTCGGGTTACTATTCACAGAATTGAATTTTTTGGTGGATTTTCATATTTTTCTTCCGGGAGCTCCCTTTGCGGAAATTGGCCCGAATGGCCTCTCCGGCCATGGCTGGTGGCCATCCGGCTACTTCATTGGAATTCCCACCACTCCCGTCATTTGCTCAAATGGCGTCAAAACCGCCCATCGCTCAACCCTGCAAGTCTTTTGTGGATGTCACTACCGGGTCTCAAAGCTCCGATCCGGCCATCGCCTTCAAGCAATCTTCCATGTATAAAGGCGAACCGGCTATATTTTTTACTGAGGAAGAAATCAACATAATGGCCGCGCCATTCAAGCTCTCCTTGGTGGGTAAGTTCTCTTTCGGCCGTCCTCCTATTGATATTATCCGCAAATTTTTTGTGGCATTAGGTCTGAAAGGTAATGTTGAAATCTCTTTATTGGACTCTCGCCACATCTTGATTCAACTTCACTTGGAAGAGGACTACACAAGAATGTAAACCCGTCAATCTTGGTTTATTGATGGTAGAGCTATGCGTGTTTTCAAATGGTCCACAACATTCCACAGCTCTGAAGAGTCGCCAATTGTTCCTGTTTGGATATCTTTACCGTTTTTACCGGTTCACTATATCAGATGCAAACAGGCTTTGTATTCAATAGCTGCTACCATCGGCAAACCTCTCCGAATTGATCATGCCACCGCCTCTGTCAGTAGGCCTACTGTTGCTAGAGTGTTAATTGAATATGACGTTTCTAGGCCCTTATTGAAGCGTTTATGGATTGGGGAAAAAGACACTGGCTTCTGGCAATATGTCATCTTCGAAAAAATGCCTCGTTATTGTGCAACCTGCAAGCATCTGGGCCACTCCGACGACACCTGCTACATCAGTAAACCCGAGTTGCGGAATACAGCTCGTGCCGATCCAATTAAGCACAATGTTGTTGATAATGTTGAGGGTAACAAGTCCAAGGAATCTGTTAAGACTCAGTACGTTCAGAAAGCTGATAACAGAAAGCAGAACGCAGTGACAAATGAAGCGACAAATCAAAGTGCTCATGATGTTAGTACCACCCATGCAGAAACTAGTGAAGCAACAAACAAAGTCACCACTACTGAAGCGACACATGTTATCAGTTTTGATCCTCCTGGTGTTGCTACAGTTCCTCCTCCGACCATTGCCACTTTACCTTCAGTTGAGAGTGCTCCTCCTGAGCTCACATGCAGCGATCTCGTTCTTGTGGCGGACAAGACTGATATTGGGCTTGATATACCTGCTGTTTCTGCTACTGATCCTGTGGCCTGCTTACGCGCCACGATTCTCTTAGGCCTTTGAGCAGCGATCTCGTTCCTTATGTGGGAATGACAGGCGGTGGATCTAGTTTTCGTGGTGCTCCTGCTTGGGATCCATACCGGTTTCAAGGAAGATTATTCCGCAGTTCATCTTGGCGCCCTTGCTTGTGATTCCATTCGGATATTCCATCTACGAAGTTATGGCAATCGATATCGCCATGATGATGCTCTGCTGCGTCTCGACACCCGATGCAGCGACTTTCGGAGTATCTCATGCGAGACAATTGGCCCGGTGGAAAGAGTCGCCGGATCGAAGATTCTGATAACTCAGGTGATGAATTTTGTGGCAATGATCGTTTTGGCAATTCAGACTCAGAGATTATGGATGATGCTGTTATCGAAAAATTGGGCGGCCAAAGATTTATTACTTCTACAGAGGGTTTTACCGAAGTTACTCCTCGGAAGGGTTTCAAGATTAATCGTAGACGTCGGCGTTTTTGATTTTCTTATCTTTATAGTAGTTTGCATTTTCCTTCCTTTGTTGTTGCTTTGCTCTGGAGGTTTGGTCCATTTCCGTGTTGTATTTATTTTCATTTTATCTACGGTGGGGTCTTGCCTAACCCACGTCTTGGTGGTTTAAATAAAAAAAAGAACCTGAGCCACAAACCTAGGCCTAAACCTGGGCCTGAGCCTAGGCCACAGCCTGGGCCTGGCCTGAGCCTGGGCCCTAGGCCACTGAGCCTGGGCCTGGGCCTGAGCCTGGGCCACTGGGCCTGGGCCACAGGCCTGAGCCTGAGCCTGGGCCACAGGCCTGGGCCCTGGGCCTGGGCCTGGGCCTGGGCCCTGGGCCTGGGCCACAGGCCCTGGGCCTGGGCCTGGGCCTGGGCCTGGGCCTGGGCCTGGGCCGGGCCTGGGCCCTGGGCCTGGGCCCTGGGCCTGGGCCACAGGCCTGGGCCTGGGCCTGGGCCTGGGCCTGGGCCCTGGGCCTGGGCCTGGGCCTGGGCCACAGGCCTGGGCCCTGGGCCTGGGCCTGGGCCTGGGAGCCTGGGCCTGAGCCTGGGCCTGGGCCCTGGGCCTGAGCCTGGGCCTGGGCCCTGGGCCTGGGCCTGGGCCTGGGCCTGGGCCTGGGCCCTGGGCCTGGGCCACTGGGCCTGGGCCTGGGCCTGAGCCTGGGCCCTGGGCCCTGGGCCCTGGGCCTGGGCCTGGGCCTGGGCCTGGGCCTGGGCCTGGGCCTGGGCCTGGGCCACAGGCCTGGGCCTGGGCCTGAGGCCTGGGGGCCACTGGGCCTGGGCCACTGAGGCCTGACCACAGGCCTGGGCCACAAAATGGGCCTGGGCCCTGGGCCTGGGCCTGGGCCTGGGCCTGGGCCTGGGCCACAGGCCACTGGCCTGCCTGAGCCTGGGCCTGGGCCTGGGCCACAGGCCCTGGGCCTGGCCACGGGCCTGGGCCTGGGCCTGGGCCTGGGCCTGGGCCTGAGCCACCTGGGCCTGGGCCTGAGCCCTGGGCCTGGGCCTGGGCCTGGGCCCTGAGCCTGGGCCCTGGGCCTGGGCCTGACAGGCCTGGGCCTGGGCCACCTGAGCCTGGGCCTGGGCCCTGGGCCTGGAGCCACTGGGCCACTGGGCCTGGGCCTGGGCCTAAGCCTGGGCCTGGGCCTGAGGCCACTGAGGCCTGGGCCTGAGGCCCTGGGCCAGGCCCTGGGCCTGGGCCTGGGCCTGGGCCTGGGCCTGGGCCTGAGCCTGAGCCCTGGGCCCTGGGCCTGGGCCTGCCCTGGGCCTGGGCCACAGGCCTAGGCCACTGGGCCAGCCTGAGCCTGAGCCCTGGGCCTGATGCCTGGGCCACTGGGCCTGGGCCACGAGCCTGGGCCTGAGCCTGAGCCTGGGCCTGGGCCTGGGCCACAGGCCTGGGCCTGGGCCTGACAGCCTGGGAAGGCCACTGAGCCTGGCCGAGCCTGAGCCTGAGCCACAGCTGAGCCACAGGCCTGGGCCTGGGCCTGGCCCTGGGCCTGGGCCTGAGCCTGGGCCCTGGGCCTAAACCTGGGCCCTGGGCCTAGCCTAAACCACAAACCAGGCCACTGAGCCACAAGGCCTGAGCCCACAGGCGCAGGCCACCCTAGCTGAAGCCACTGCCTAAACCCTGCAAAGGCTGAGCCAAGCTAAACCCTAAACCCAATGAACCTAGCCTGAGCCTAAACCAGAGCCTAACCGACCCCAAAACCAAAACCGGCATTCACAGTGATAGCATTATTTGATAAACCTTATTCTCTCAAATTGCTACGATTGATGCCGCTTTCAATTCCCTTCGATTTGATATGTTGTTTGGAAAATTCTGAGTACGTTTGGGCTTCGAAACATTGATTTGAATTCGGATTACGCACCTCACATTTCCGGCCAGTTTTCCGGCAAGTAAGCATACACCTTCCACTTAAACACACTCACGTTTCATTGATCTATATTTCTGTGTGTTAGTTGGTGATTGTTGTGTTGATTTGGGTGCCGAATCAAGCTTTGAAGTTTCGGTTCACTATTTATAAATAGTGCCGATCACTAAATCTTAGATCTGGCCATATTTCCGTGAGTGATCTACTTCCTGGAAATTGTTCCTCTCTTACCGATCTATGTTTCCTACCCTCGTGAGTGATTGCGTGGTGATTTGAAGCATGTAGGCTCATTTGAATTTTCGGATTACTATTTATCTACAGTGCTTGTTCTTCGTTGCTTTCTGATTATCGTTCTTCGTTGCTCTGAAACTTGATCGCTCTGATGTCTGTTTATTCTGATGACTTTGATTACTCTGATGGTTTACCTTTCTACGGTGTTTTGAGTTCTTATTCACGAATTGAATTTTTTGGTGGATTTTCATATTTTTCTTGAGGAGCTCCGCTGCGGAAATTGGCGAATGGCCTCTCCGGCCATGGCTGGTGGCCATCCGGCTACTTCATTGGAATTCCCACCACTCCCGTCATTTGCTCAAATGGCGTCAAAACCGCCCATCGCTCAACCCTGCAAGTCTTTTGTGGATGTCACTACCGGGTCTCAAAGCTCCGATCCGGCCATCGCCTTCAAGCAATCTTCCATGTATAAAGGCGAACCGGCTATATTTTTTACTGAGGAAGAAATCAACATAATGGCCGCGCCATTCAAGCTCTCCTTGGTGGGTAAGTTCTCTTTCGATCGTCCTCCTATTGATATTTTCCGAAATTTTTTTGTGTCATTAGGTCTGAAAGGTAATGTTGAAATCTCTTTATTGGACTCTCGCCACATCCTGATTCAACTTCACTTGGAAGAGGACTACACAAGAATATGGCTTCGTCAATCTTGGTTTATTGATGGTAGAGCTATGCGTGTTTTCAAATGGTCCACAACATTCCATGACTCACGAAGAGTCGATTGTTCTGTTTGGATATCTTTACCGTTTTACGGTTCACTATATCGGATGCAAGCAGGCTTTGTATTCCATAAATTTCTTACCATCGGCAAACCTCTCGAATTGATCATGCCACCGCCTCGCCGGTGAGCCTCTTGTTGCTAGAGTGTTAATTGAATATGGCGTTTCTAGGCCCCTTATTGAGCGTTTATGGATTGGGGAAAAAAGACCGGCCACGGCAATATGTCATCTTGAAAAATGCCTCGTTATTGTGCAACGCAAGCATCTGGGCCCTCCGGCGACACACCTACATGATGGCAGTTGCGGAATACAGCTCGTGCCGATCCAATTAAGCACAATGTTGTTGATAATGTTGAGGGTAACAAGTCCAAGGAATCTGTTAAGACTCGATGCGTTGAGCGATATGAAGCGAGCATTGACAAATGAGCGACAAATCAAAGTGCTCATGATGTTAGTACCGTGCGAAACTAGTGAAGCAACAAACAAAGTCACCACTACTGAAGCGACACATGTTATCAGTTTTGATCCTCCTGGTGTTGCTACAGTTCCTCCTCCGACCATTGCCACTTTACCTTCAGTTGAGAGTGCTCCTCCTGAGCTCACATGCAGCGATCTCGTTCTTGTGGCGGACAAGACTGATATTGGGCTTGATATACCTGCTGTTTACCTTCTGCGATCTGTGGCCACTTACACGCCGATTCTCTTAGGCCTTTGAGCAGCGATCTCGTTCCTTATGTGGGAATGACAGGCGGTGGATCTAGTTTTCGTGGTGCTCCTGCTTGGGATCCATACCGGTTTCAAGGAAGATTATTCCGCAGTTCATCTTGGCAGACTGCCACTTCTTGTGATTCCATTCCAGATATTCCATCTACAGAAGTTATGGCAATCCAATCTGCTTCACATGATGATGCTCTACTTTGCAGTCTCAACACCCAATGCACTGACTTTCCGGAGGTATCTCCTGTACCAGACAATTCAAAAGCCAGAATTGGAAAGAGTCATCGGATCGAGGATTACAGTAACTCCAGTGATGAATTTTGTGGCAATGATCGTTTTGGCAATTCAGACTCAGAGATTATGGATGATGCTGTTATCGAAAAATTGGGCGGCCAAAGATTTATTACTTCTACAGAGGGTTTTACCGAAGTTACTCCTCGGAAGGGTTTCAAGATTAATCGTAGACGTCGGCGTTTTTGATTTTCTTATCTTTATAGTAGTTTGCATTTTCCTTCCTTTGTTGTTGCTTTGCTCTGGAGGTTTGGTCCATGCCCCCCTCCAGTATTTGTATTTTATTTTCATTTTATCTACAGGTAGGGGTCTTGCCTAACCCCCCACCGTACTGGTGGTTTTAAATAAAAAAAAAAAAAACCCTAAACCCTAAACCCTAAACCCAACTAATTATAGGGGTAGAAAACCGCGCATTGCTACAGTAACCTATTCTCTCAAATTGCTACAGTGATGCCGCAACTTTGATTCAATTCTCCGGTAATTTTTCCGGCGAGTTAACGTTCACCACCCACTCCAACACATTGGTCTTTCAATTCCCTTCGATTTGATATGTTGTTTGGAAAATTCTGAGTACGTTTGGGCTTCGAAACATTGATTTGAATTCGGATCACTATTCATGCTACAGTACCCCCGATTACGCACCTCACATTTCCGGCCAGTTTTCCGGCAAGTAAGCATACACCTTCCACTTAAACACACTCACGTTTCATTGATCTATATTTCTGTGTGTTAGTTGGTGATTGTTGTGTTGATTTGGGTGCCGAATCAAGCTTTGAAGTTTCGGTTCACTATTTATAAATAGTGCCGATCACTAAATCTTAGATCTGGCCATATTTCCGTGATGATCTACACCACCAATTGTTCCTCTCTCACCGATCTATGTTTCCCTACCCTCCGTGGGAGATTTCATGGTGATTTGAAGTCTGTAGGCTCATTTGAATTTTCGGATTACTATTTATCTACAGTGCTTGTTCTTCGTTGCTCGATGTCGTTCTTCTGAAACTTGATCGCTTCTGATGTCTGTTTCAGCTACGGTGTTTTGAGTTACTATTCACGAAATTGGTGGATTTTCATATTTTTCTTCCGGGAGCTCCCTTTGCGGAAATTGGCCCGAATGGCCTCTCCGGCCATGGCTGGTGGCCATCCGGATACTTCATTGGAATTCCCACCGCTCCCGTCATTTGCTCAAATGGCGTCAAAACCGCCCATCGCTCAACCATGCAAGTCTTTTGTGGATGTCACTAGGGTCTCAGCTCGATCCGACCATCGCCGCAGCAATCTTCCATGTATAAAAGGCGGGCTATATTTTTCTTGAGGAAGAAATCAACATAAATGGCGCCATTCAAGCTCTCCTTGGTGGGTAAGTTCTCTTTCGGCATCCTCACATTGATATTATCCATAATTTTTGTGGCATTAGGTCTGAAAGGTAATGTTGAAATCTCTTTATTGGACTCTCATCTTGATTCAACTTCACTTGGAAGAGGACTACACAAGAATATAAACCCGTCGATCTTGGTTTATTGATGGTAGAGCTATCGTGTTTTCAAATGGTCACAACATTCCTGACTGAGTCGCCAATTGTTCTGTTTGGATATCTTTACCGTTTTAGGTTCACTATATCGGATAAGCAGGCTTTGTATTCAATATTCTTTGACAAACCTCTCGAATTGATCATGCCACGCCTGTCGGTGAGCTCTCTTGTTGCTAGTGTTAATTGAATATGGCGTTTCTAGGCCCTTATTAGGCGTTTATGGATTGGGGAAAAAGACACGGCTTACGGCAATATGTCATCTTGAAAAATGCCTCGTTATTGTGCACGCAAGCATGAGGCCCTCCGGCGACACGCTACATCGATGGCTTGAGTTGCGGAATACTCGTGCCGATCGATTAAGCACAATGTTGTTGATAATGTTGAGGTAACAAGTCGAGGAATCTGTTAAGACTCGATGCGTTCGAGCGATATGAGCGAGCGATGACAAATGAGCGACAAATCAAAGTGCTCATGATGTTAGTACCCGTACGAAACTGGTGAACAGCGACAAAGTCACCCTTGAGCGACACATGTTATCGGTTTTGATCCTCACGGTACTGATTCCTCCTCCGACCATTGCCACTTTACCTTCAGTTGAGAGTGCTCCTCCTGAGCTCACATGCAGCGATCTCGTTCTTGTGGCGGACAAGACTGATATTGGGCTTGATATACCTGCTGTTTCTGCTACTGATCCTGTGGCCACTACTTCTGCACCTTCTGATTCTCTTAGGCCTTTGAGCAGCGATCTCGTTCCTTATGTGGGAATGACAGGCGGTGGATCTAGTTTTCGTGGTGCTCCTGCTTGGGATCCATACCGGTTTCAAGGAAGATTATTCATGATTCATCTTGTGATGCCACGCGTGATTCCATTCGGATATTCCATACGAAGTTATGGCAATCGATCGCCGCGGATGATGCTCTGCTGCGGTCTCAACGCAATGCGCGACTTTCCGGTATCTCACATGCCGGACAATTAAAGCGGTGGAAGAGTCGTCGGATCGAAGATTCGGTAACTCCAGGTGATGAATTTTGTGGCAATGATCGTTTTGGCAATTCGGACTCGAGATTATGGATGATCTTTGTTATCGAAAAATTGGGCGTAGATTTATTACTTACGGAGGGTTTTACGTTACTCGGAAGGGTTTCAAGATTAATCGTGAGCGTCGGCGTTTTGATTTTCTTATCTTTATAGTAGTTTGCATTTTCGCTGTTGTTCTTTTCTGAGGTTTGGTCCATGCCCCTCAAATTATTTGTTTATTTTCATTTTATCTACGGTGGGGTCTTGCTAACGCGTCTTGGTGGTTTAAATAAAAAAAGCCTAAACCTGGGCCTGGGCCTGAGCCTGGGCCTGAGCCACAGGCCCTACTGGGCGCAGGCCTAGGCCTTATGACCACAAATGAGCCTGAGCACAAACCTGCTGGCCTGGGCCCCTGGGCCTGGGCCTGAGCCTGGGCCTGGGCCTGGGCCTGGGCCTGGGCCTGGGCCACAGCCTGGGCCACAGGCCACTGAGCCTGGGCCCTGGGCCTGAGCCACTGGGCCTGGGCCTGGGCCCTGGGCCCTGGGCCTGGGCCTGGGCCTGAGCCAGGAGCCAGGCCTGGGCCCTGGGCCTGCCTGGGCCTGGGCCTAAGCCCAGGCCACTGGGCCTGAGCCTGAGCCTGGGCCTAGGCCTGGGCCTGGGCCTGAAGGCCAGGCCTGCCTGAGCCACAAGGCCTGAGGCCTGGGCCTGGGCCACTGAGCCTGAGCCACCAGGCCTGAGCCTGGGCCAGGCCTGGGCCTGGGCCTGGGCCTGGGCCTGGGCCTGGGCCTGGGCCTGGGCCTGGGCCTGCCTGGGCCTGGGCCTGAGCCTGAGCCTGACAGGCCCTGGGCCCTGGGCCTGGGCCCTGGGCCTGGGCCTGAGCCCTGGGCCCTGGGCCTGAGCCTGGGCCTGGGCCTGGGCCTGGGCCCTGGGCCTGGGCCCTGGGCCCTGGGCCTGGGCCTGGGCCTGGGCCCTGGGCCAGGCCTAGGCCCTGGGCCTGAGCCTGAGCCTGGGCCTGGGCCCTGGGCCTGGCCTGGCCCCTGGGCCTGGGCCTGGGCCTGGGCCCCCAGGCCTGACCTGAGCCTGGGCCTGGGCCCACTGACACGGCCCTGACAGGCCTGGGCCTGGGCCACTGCCTGACTGAGCCTGGGCCCTGGGCCTGGGCCTGGGCCTGGGCCTGGGCCTGGGCCAGGCTGGGCCTGGGCCTGGGCCACAGGCCTGGGCCTGGGCCTGCCTGGGCCCTGGGCCTGGGCCTGGGCCTGGGCCTGGGCTCCTGGGCCTGAGCCTGGGCCTGGGCCTGAGCCTGGGCCTGGGCCTGGGCCTGGGCCCTGGGCCTGGGCCTGAGCCTGGGCCTGGGCCACAGGCCAAGGCCCTGGGCCTGAGCCCTGGGCCACAGGCCACAGGCCTGGGCCTGGGCCCTGGGCCTGGGCCTGGGCCCTGGGCCTGGGCCTGGGCCTGAGCCTGGGCCACTGAGCCTGAGCCTGAGCCTGAGCCTGGGCCACTGGGCCAGGCCTGGGCCCTAGGCCTGCCAGGCCATGACTGGGCCTGGGCCACATGGGCCACTGGGCCTGAGCCTGACCCTTGACCTGGGCCCTGAGCCTGGGCCTTGGCCTGGGCCTGGGCCTGGGCCTGAGCCTGAGCCCTGGGCCCTGGGCCACAGGCCTGAGCCTGAGCCTGAGCCCTTGAGCCTGGGCCTGAACCACAGGCCTACAGGCCACAGGCCTGGGCCTCCTAGGCCCTCTACCCTGAGCCCCACTGGGCCCCAGACTGACCTGGCCCCAGGCCTGAGCCTAAGCCCAAACACAACCTAGCTCCCAACCTAAACCCCAGACCACTTGGGGTTTAGGGTTTAGGGTTAGTTTAATTTAAATTTAAGTTTAGGAGACTAAATTTAGTTAGGTTAGGGTTTAAGTTTAAGTTTAGAGTTTAAATTAAAATTTAGGTAAAGTTAGGGTTAGGGTTTAATGGGTTAGACTGAGAATTTAGGGTTAGGTTAAACTAGGGTTGAGACTAGGGTTAGGGTTAATTTAAAATTTAGGACTAGGGTTAAAGGGTTAAATTTAGACTCAGTTAGGTTAAGACTGGGAAATTTAAAGTTAGGGTTAGGTTAGGGACTGAGGTTAGGGTTTGTTAAATTTAAGTTAAATTTAGGGTTTAAGTTAGAAATTTAAATTTGGGAGACTAAGACAATTTAGGGTTTAGGGTTTAGGGTTTAGGGTTTAGGTTGGGGACTGAGGTTTAGGGTTTGGGGTTTAGGGTTTAGGGTTTAGGGTTTGAGTTTAGGGTTTAGGGTTTATTTAAAACCACCCGATGCGGTGGGGGTTGCAGACCCTACGATAAAATGAAAATAAAATATCTTGGAGGCATGGACGAAAGAAAACAACAAGGAAGGAAAATGCAAACTACTATAAAGATAAGAAAATCAAAAAGCAGCGTCTACGATTAAGCGAGCAGGTGACAGTAAGCGACAAATCAAAGTGCTCGTGATGTTAGTACCACGTATGCGAAACTGGTGAAGCAACAAACAAAGTCACCTTCTTGTCGGTTTGATCCTCACGGTGTTTTACGGTTCTCCTCAAACCATTGCCACTTTACGCCCGGTTGAGTGCTCCTCGCGAGCTCGCGTGATCTCGTTCTTGTGGCGGACAAAGGCGATATTGGGCTTGATATACTGCATTTACTGCTCGATCCTGTGGCCCTTTACGCACGCCGATTCTCTTGGGCCTTTGAGCAGCGATCTCGTTCCTTATGTGGGAATGACAGGCGGTGGATCTAGTTTTCGTGGTGCTCCTGCTTGGGATCCATACCGGTTTCAAGGAAGATTATTCCGCAGTTCATCTTGTGCGGTGCCTGCTTGTGATTCCATTCGGATATTCCATCTACGAAGTTATGGCAATCAATCGCCCGCGCATGATGCTCTGCTGCGATCTCAGCGCGACTTCGGAGGTATCTATGCCGGACAATTCAGCGGTGGAAAGAGTCATCGGATCGAAGATTACAGTAACTCCAGTGATGAATTTTGTGGCAATGATCGTTTTGATTCGGACTCGGAGATTATGGATGATCTTTGTTATCGAAAAATTAGGCGATTTATTACTACGGAGGGTTTAAGTTACTCCTCGGAAGGGTTTGAGATTAATCGTGAGCGTCGGGTTTTGATTTTCTTATCTTTATAGTAGTTTGCATTTCCTTCTTTGTTGTTCTTGCTCTGGAGGTTTGGTCCATGCCCCCTCAGGTGTTGTATTTATTTTCATTTTATCTGCGGTGGGGTCTTCTATTTAGTCTTGGTGGTTTTAAAATAAAAACCTGACCTGGGCCTGGGCCAAAGCAAACCTGGGCCCTGGGCCCAGGCCACACCTGGGCCTGAGCCTGAGCCTGAGCCACAAACCTAGCCACAAACCACTAAACCTGGGCCACACAGGCCTGGGCCACTGGGCCTGGGCCTGGCCCTGGGCCTGAGGCCCTGGGCCTGGGCCTGAGCCTGGGCACTGAGCCCTGGGCCTGACCTGGGCCCACTGGGCCACAGGCCTGACTGGGCCTGAGCCTGAGCCCTGGGCCTGAGCCCTGGGCCTGGGCCCTAGGCCTGGGCCCTGGGCCTGGGCCTGGGCCCTGGGCCACAGGCCTGAGCCTGAGCCTGGGCCACTGAGCCACTGAGCCCTGAGCCACACCCAGCCTGGGCCTGAGCCTGAGCCCTGGGGCCTGAGCCTGGGCCTGAGCCTGGGCCTGGGCCCTGGGCCTGGGCCTAAACCTGGGCCTGGGCCACTGGGCCTGACCTGAGCCTGAGCCTCACACCTGGGCCTGAGCCTGAGCCCTACCCTGGGGTTTGGGGTTTGGGATTTAGGAGTTAGTTGAGGTTAAGATTTAAGTTTAGGGTTTAGGGTTAGGAATTGGGAGTTGGGTTTGAGATTTGAGTTTAGGGGTTTAAATGATTTAGGGTTTAAGACTGGTTTTAAACAAGTTGGGTTGGGGTTTAAACAAGTTAGGGTTTAGACACAGGACAGTTTAGGAGTTAGGGGTTTGGGATTTAAGACTGGGTTAGGTGGGGTTTAGGTTTAAATTTAGTGAGAGGGTTTAGGGACTGAGGTTGGGGTTTAGGGTTTAAATTAAGACTGAGGTTTGGGGTTTAAATTTAAGGTTGGGTTTAAATTTTAAGGTTCAGGAGAAAAGGTTAGGGTTACTAGGGACTGGGGTTTAAGGTTAGGGTTTAATTTAGGGTTTAGGGTTTTAGGGTTGGGTTAGGGTTTAAGACTGAGTTAAGTTTTATTTAGGGTTAGGGTTTAGGGGTTTAGGGTTAGGGTTTAGGGTTTAGGGTTTGGGGTTGGGGTTTGGGGTTTAGGGTTTGGGTTTAGGGTTTGGTTACTGGGGTTTAGGGTTGGCCCAGGGTTTGGGTTTAGGGTTTAGGGTTTAGGGTTTAGGGTTTAGGGTTACGGGTTTAGGGTTTAGGGTTAGGGTTTAGGGTTTGGGGTTTAGGGTTGAGGTTTGGGTTTAGGGTTTAGGGTTAGGGGTTGAGGTTGGGGTTAGGGGTTGGGGTTTAGGGTTTAGGAGTTTAGGGTTGGGGTTGTTTAGGGTTTAGGGTTTAGGGTTTAGGTTAGGGTTTAGGTTTTGGGTTTAGGGTTTAGGTTTAGGGTTTAAGTTTAGGGTTTAGGTTTAGGTTTAGGGTTTAGGGTTTGGGGTTTGGGGTTTGGGGTTTAGGGTTTGGGGTTTGGGGTTTAGGGTTTAGGGTTTAGGGTTTGGGGTTTAGGGTTTGGGGTTTAGGGTTTGGGGTTTAGGGTTTAGGGTTTAGGGTTTGGGGTTTAGGGTTAAGGGTTTAGGGTTAAGGGTTTAGGGTTAAGGGTTTGGGGTTTAGGGTTTGGGGTTTAGGGTTTAGGGTTTAGGGTTTGGGGTTTAGGGGTTTAGGGTTTTAGGGTTTAGGGTTTGGGGTTTAGGGTTTGGTTTTAGGGTTTAGGGTTTAGGGTTTAGGGTTTAGGGTTTTAGGGTTTAGGGTTTAGGGTTTAGGGTTTAGGGTTTAGGGTTTAGGGTTTAGGGTTTAGGGTTTAGGGTTTAGGGTTTAGGGTTTAGGGTTTAGGGTTTGGGGGTTTTGGGTTTGGGGTTTAGGGTTTAGGGTTTTGTGGTTTATGTTTTAGGGTTTGGGTTTAGTTTAGGGTTTAGGGTTTGGGGTTTGGGTTTAGGTTTAGGGTTTAGGGTTTAGGGTTTAGGGTTTGGGGTTTAGGTTTAGG
Organism: Citropsis articulata; assembly: GCA_030449925.1. Lineage (NCBI taxonomy): Eukaryota > Viridiplantae > Streptophyta > Magnoliopsida > Sapindales > Rutaceae > Citropsis > Citropsis articulata. The sequence goes on along the minus strand of JASUUH010000124.1, from coordinate 12,806 downwards.
GTTTAGTGTTTAGCGTTTAGGGGTTTGTGCTTATGGTTTTGGGGTTTGGGTTTTGGGGTTTTGGGTTTTGGGTTTTGGGGTTTTGGGTTTGGGGGTTTTGGGTTTTGGGTTTTTGGGGTTCGGGTTTTGGGGTTAGGGTTTAGGGATTTAGGGTTTTGGGTTTAGGGTTTTGGGTTTTGGGTTTAGGGTTTTTTTTTTTAAATTTAAAACCACCAGTACGGTGGGGGGTTAGGCAAGACCCCTACCTGTAGATAAAATGAAAGTAAAATACAAATACTGGAGGGGCATGGACGAACCTCAGAAGCAACGGAAGGAAAATGCAAACTACTATAAAGATAAGAAAATCAGCAGCCGGCGTCTCGATTAATCTTGAAACCCAGAGTAACGGTAAAACCCTCTGAAGTAATAAATCTTTGGCCGATTTTCGATATGACGTCATCGTAATCTCGTCTGAATTGCCAGCGATCATTGCCACAAAATTCATCCTTAGTTCGTAATCTTGATCAGACCTTTCGGTCGGCTTTTAGTTATGCAGTAGAGATACCTCCGGAAAGTCGGTCATTGGGTGTTGAGGCGCAGTAGAGCATCGTCATGTGAAGCAGTTGGATTGCCATAACCGTAGATGGAATATCTGAATGGAATAAGTGGCGGTCTGCCAGATGAGCTAGGAATAATCTTCGCGTATGGATCGGCGGGGCACGCGAAAACTAGATCCTGCTGTCATTCCACATAGAGCGAGATCGGCTCGAAGGCCTAAGAGAATCGAAGGTGCAGTAGTGGCCACAGGATCGATGGCGAGTGTATCGACAATGCTCGGTCTTGTCGCCGGCGAGATCGTACATGAGCTCGGAGGAGCACTCTGTTGAAGGTAAAGTGGCAATGGTCGGAGGGAGCAACAGGGAGGATCAGCGATAACATGTGTCGCTTGATGGTGGTGACTTTGTTTGTTGCTTGGTACTGCATGGGTGGTCTTAACATCGCGAGCACTTGTCGCTTAATGTCCTGCGTTACGCTTTACATTATCGACTTTTAGCGTCAGTCTTGATTCCTTGGACTTGGCCTCGGCATTATCAACAACATTGTGTGGTGGATCGGCGTGTATTCCGACTCGGGTTCGATGTAGCGGTGTCGTCGGGTGGATGCTTGCGGGTTGCACAATAAGGCATTTTTGAAGATGACATATTGCGAGCGGTGTCTTTTCCCGATCCATGGCTTGATAAGGGCACAAAGCGTCATATTCAATTAACACTCTAGCAACGAGTAGGCTGGCGGGCGGTGGCATGATCGATTCGGAGGTTTGCGATGGTAGACTATTGAATACAGCTGTTTGCATCGATATAGTGAACGGTAAAAGCGGTGATATCAAGCAGGAACAATTGGCGACTCTTGATGTGGAATGTTGTGGACCATTTGAAAACACGCGTATTCTACCATCGATAAACCAAGATTGAGCCATATTCTTGTGTCCTCTTCCAGTGAAGTTGAATCGAGATGTGGCGAGTCCATTCTGATGATGCCACAACTTTGATTCAATTCTCACGGTAATTTTCCGGTGAGTTAACGTTCACCAACTCGACACATTGGTCTTTCAATTCCGCCGATTTGATATGTTGTTTGGAAAATTAAAATGCGTTTGGGCTTGAAACATTGATTTGAATTCGGATCGTATTCATACTTTCTGATTACCCCGATTCGCACCTCATTTCCGGCGGTTCGGCAGTAAGCATACGCTTCCGACCTCACGTTTCATTGATCTATATTTACATGTGTTGGTTGGTGATTGTTGTGTTGATTTGGGTGCGAATCAAGCTTTGAAGTTTGTTCACTATTTATAAATAGTCGATCACTAAATCTTAGATCGGCCATATTTCGTGAGTGATCTACCTTGATTGTTCTCTCTTACCGATCTATGTTTCCACCCTCATGAGAGATTTCATGGTGATTTGAAGTCTGTGCTCATTTGAATTTTCATTACTATTTATCTCTGATGCTTGTTCTTCGTTGCTTCTGATTATCGTTCTTCGTTTTTAAACTTGATCGCTGATGTCTGTTTATTCTGATGTTTTAGTTCTATTCACGCAATTGAATTTTTGGTGGATTTTCATATTTTCTTGGAGCTCCTTTGCGGAAATTGGGAATGGCCTCTCGGCCATGGTGGTGGCATTGTGGAATTCCACCACTCCGTCATTTGCTCGAAATCAAACCGCCATCGCTCAACCGCAAGTCTTTTGTGGATGTCACTACCGGGTCTCAGCTCCGATCCGTATCGCTGAGCAATCTTCCATGTATAAAGGCGAAGGCTATATTTTCTTGAAGAAATCAACATAATGGCGCCATTCAAGCTCTCAGTGGGTAAGTTCTCTTTTGAGTCCTCACGTGATATTATCCATAATTTTTGTGGCATTAGGTCTGAAAGGTAATGTTGAAATCTCTTTATTGGACTCTGCGCATCTTGATTGACTTCACTTGGAAGGGACTACACAAAATATGGCTCGATCTTGGTTTATTGATGGTAGAGCTATGCGTGTTTTCAAATGGTCCACAACATTCCACAGCTCGAAGAGTATGATTGTTCTGTTTGGATATCTTTACCGTTTTCGGTTCGCTTATATCGGTCAAGCGCTTTGTATTCAATAAATGCTACCGTGGCAAACCTCTCAAATTGATCATGCCACATCGGGTGGGCTCTGTTGCTAGGTGTTAATTGAATATAGCGTTTAGGCTTATTAGGCGTTTATGGATTGGGGAAAAAGACAACGGCACGGCAATATGTCATCTTGAAAAATGCCTCGTTATTGTGCAACTTTTCAAGCATAGGGCCACTCGGCGACATTTTACATTGATAGTTGCGGAATCTCGTGGTCAATTAAATGTTGTTGATAATGTTGAGGTAACAAGTCGAATCTGTTAAGACTCGATGCGTTGAGATAGCGAAGCGAGCGCGTTGACAAAGCGACAAATCAAAGTGCTCATGATGTTAGTACCGGTGCGAAACTGGTGAAACAGCGAAAAGTCACCCTGAGGCGACACATGTTATCGGTTTGATCCTCACGGTGTTGCTAGGTTCCTCCTCCGACCATTGCCACTTTACGCCCGGTTGAGTGCTCTCACGAGCTCACGTTGCGATCTCGTTCTTGTGGCGGACAAAGGCGATATTGGGCTTGATATACTGCTTTACTGCTGCGATCCATGGCCACTACGCCGCGGTTCTCTTGGGCCTTTGGCGTGATCGTTCCTTATGTGGGAATGACAGGCGGTGGATCTAGTTTTCGTGGTGCTCCTGCTTGGGATCCATAGGTTTAGGAAGATTATTAGATTCATCTTAGCGGGTTGTGATTCCATTCGGATATTCCATCTACGAAGTTATGGCAATCAATCGGGTGATGCTCTGCTAGGTCGGGGATCGACTTTCGGGTATCTCATAGACAATTAGCGGTGGAAAGGTCATCGGATCGAAGATTCTGATAACTCGTGATGAATTTTGTGGCAATGATCGTTTTGGCAATTGAGACGAGATTATGGATGATCTTGTTATCGAAAATTAGGGTTTATTACTTCTGAGGGTTTCTGAAGTTACTCCTCGGAAGGGTTTGATTCGTGGGCGTCGGTTTTGATTTTCTTATCTTTATAGTAGTTTGCATTTCCTTCTTTGTTGTTGCTTTGCTCTGGAGGTTTGGTCATAGGTGTTGTATTTATTTTCATTTTGTCTACGGTGGGGGTCTTGCCTGGCGTCTTGGTGGTTTTTAAATGAAAAAAACCTAGCCTGAGCCTGAGCCACAGGCCACAGGCACCAGGCCTGAGCCTGAGCCTGGGCACAAATGAGCCTTCTAAGACCAGGCCACAGGCCACATAGCCAGGAGCGCACCCAGGCCCTGGGCCTGAGCCTGGGGGCCTGGGCCTGGGCCACTGGGCCTGGGCCTGGGAGGCCTGGGCCTGCCTGACACAGGCCTGGGCCCTGGGCCTGGGCTAGGCCTGGGCCTGCCTGGGCCTGGGCCTGGGCCCAGGCCCTGGGCCTGGGCCTGGGCCCTGGGCCTGGGCCTAGCCTGGGCCCACAGGCCCAGGCCTGGCCTGGGCCTAAGGCCTGGGCCCTGGGCCCAGGCCTGGGCCCTGGGCCTGGGCCTGGGCCTGGGCCTGGGCCCTGGGCCTGGGCCCTGGGCCTGGCCTGGGCCTGGGCCTGGGCCACTGGGCCTGGGCCCTGGGCCTAGGCCTGGGCCTGGGCCTGAGCCTGGGCCTGGGCCTGGGCCTGGGCCTGGGCCTGGGCCCTGGGCCTGGGCCTGGGCCCTGGGCCTGGGCCTGGGCCACAGGCCTAGGCCCTGGGCCTGGGCCTGGGCCTGGGCCTGGGCCACAGGCCTGGGCCTGGGCCTGGGCCTGGGCCCAGGCCTGGGCCTGGGCCTGGGCCTGGGCCTGGGCCTGGGCCTGGGCCTGAGCCTGGGCCTGGGCCTGGGCCTGGGCCTGCCTGGGCCTGAGCCTGGGCCTGGGCCACAGGCCCTGGGCCTGGGCCTGAGCCTGGGCCTGGGCCTGGGCCTGGGCCCTGGGCCTGGGCCTGGGCCTGGGCCTGGGCCCTGGGCCTGGGCCTGGGCCTGGGCCACTGAGCCTGGGCCTGGGCCTGGGCCTGGGCCTGGGCCCTGGGCCTGGGCCACAGGCCCTGAGCCCTGGGCCTGGAGCCCTGGGCCTGGGCCTGGGCCTGGGCTGGCCTGGCCTGGGCCTGGGCCTGGGCCTGGGCCTGGGCCACAGGCCTGGGCCACACAGGCCTGGGCCCTGGGCCTGGGCCCTGGGCCCTGGGCCTGGGCCTGGGCCCTGGGCCTGGCCTGGGCCTGGGCCTGGGCCTAGGCCCACAGGCCCTGGGCCCTGAGCCTGGGCCTAAGCCACAGGCCTGGGCCTGGGCCTGGGCCTGGGCCTGAGCCTGGGCCTGGGCCTGGGCCTAAGACCTGACCTGGGCCCTGGGCCTGAGCCCTGGGCCTGGGCCTGGGCCTGAGCCTGGGCCTGGGCCATGGGCCTGAGCCACAGGCCTGGGCCCTTGCCCAGGCCTGGGCCATGAGCCCTGGGCCTGAGCCTGGGCCCTTACTGGGCCCTGGGCCCTGGGCCTTCCCTGGGCCCTGGGCCACTGAGAGGGCCTGAGCCACAGGCCTAGGCCTGGGCCTGGGCCTAGGCCCTGGGCCACTTGGGCCTGAGCCCTGGGCCTGGCCTGAGCCACAAAGGCTGGGCCTAAGGCCTGACCTAGGCCTGAGCCCTACCCCTGACCCCCCAGACTGAGCCCCAGCAACCAAACTGAGCCTAGCCCACAAGCCCTAACCTAAAACTCCTAA